>JABXJD010000070.1:247500-250000 GCA_013375575.1 Percina caprodes | reverse complement strand
ACACATTGTGAAATTAACCTGGTTCATTAAAAAAAAAAAAATTTTAGTTTTTTTTTTTTTTTACAGAATACATTTGCAAAAAAAAACTTGCTTTGTTATTGAGTTTAGATTGAGGGGGGAATTCATTTAAAAAAATGTAGCAAAGTGAAGGGGTCTCCCCTCCTTCCTGTTCCGCTAACAGCCCAGCTAACCCACCCAGAGCAGGCTTCTTCTCCACACAGAGCCCTGTGTGTCTGCATGCATTGACGTCACAGCTGACGCACGGCAGCCTGGAGTGGCCGGCTCCATCAAAGGCCTGTATGCTCGGGCTTGAACACAAGTATAATTAGCCAGCATAGGGAGAGATACACAGAGAGAATGGGAGGAGAGGGGAGGGATGGAGGGGCTCATGGAGGGAGCTTGTGAGTGAATAGCAGAAAAACAAGCTGCCACTGTTTGCTCTCTGAGATTCACAGGATAATAAGTAAAGCTGGATACTGCCAATGATTTCCTGAATCGATTTGATTGTGATTCACAAGGTCCCAATCCAATTACATTGCCGATGCGATTCAATATCAATTAGGGTAGGGGAATTTCAGTCAAGATAGCAAATTTGCTTGGATATAAAAGAGATTCCAGAAAGCTTGTGATGTAAATTGTAGAAGCCTCAATACATTTTTTTTAATGCACCAGGTTAAAATTTGCATAAAACGTCCCATGACATGGTGCTCTTTGGACGCTTTTATATAGACCTTAGTGGAATGTTGGAGATGTCCCGAACCCGACCCCCTCTCCACCCCCCACTGGTCCAACAGAGGAGCACCTTCTCTAAGAAGCACCGACAGCTTCGTTGTCACACGGACCGCTAAAGGAAATCATTCCACGTCATTCCAGGAACACGCCACCGTTTGTTGAAATAGGGCTTATCACGGTCTCCCCTAGCTGGAGATAGGTGGGCCAACACATTTTTTGTCTCAGTGCATGCATTGTTTTAGTCAGGTGCAACACCGGCTAGTTAGCCTAGCATAGGGAATGGAATCCTGTGTTAAGACTAGACCACTTCCTAGGCAGCTATTAACTTGGGACTCTATTGGGTGGAAGCACAGCCGAAGCATTGTCCCAAGTCAATATCGTCCTAGGAAATCGTCTAGTCACATGACCAATCTTCCCTTGATGACGATCCAAATTTTTTGAATGAAGAATGTGATGTGTTTTACTCAGCAAAATAACATCGTGTTGCTCTATTCGATCCAATATTGCCGAGCGGAATTTCTATGCTGTATTCTTTTCTGTTTTTTAGATGATTTTTTTGGGCATTTTTAGGCCTTCATTGACAGGACAGCTGGAGAAGTGAAAGGGGAGAGAGGGGGAATGCCATGCAGCAAAGGGCCACAGGTTGGAATCAATCCGCGGCCCACTGCGTTGAGGAGTAGACCTTTATATATGGGCGCCCTTTCTACCAACTAAGCTATCCGGGCGCTGTGCCACCCAACTTAAAAAATCCTGGAATCGCCCCTGGTTGCAGGAAATATACAGTACTGTGCAAAACTCTCAGGCAGCTGTGAAAAATACTATGATGTAAGAATGCTTTCAAAAATTGAAATAATGATTGTTTATTTTTATCAATTTACAGCAAACGAAAGAAAAATCTAAATCACCAAGTTGGCCAGCACTGTAACAAATCTAACGTAAAATTTACAGTAACTTACTGGCAACAAAAGTTACTGTGAATTCTTTTTACAGTAAAGGTACCACACTTCCATTTACAGTATTTTATTACAGTATTTACAGTATCATATTATTTTACTATCAGAATCAGAATCTGCTTTGTTTGCCAGGTATGAGGACACATACGAGGAATTTTTCTTGGAACATCGTTGCTCACAATGTGCTTACCCATACAAAACAACCAAACAATACACACACACACACACACACACACACACACACACACACACACACACACACACACACACACACACACACACACACACACACACACACACTAATATATACATACTCTAAACAGAAACAATATAGAGGCAATAGTGCAATGAGTGCAATGAAGGGAGCAAAGTATGAAGGAGTGAATTGTGATAGTTATTATTGTAAATGTGGAGCATAGTGCAAAGGATGATGGAATAAATAGTATTATGTTATTATATTACAATATGAACAGTATGAACAGTAGCTCTGGAAAAGGGAATGAGAATGATGAATAAATAGTGAATAAGTGGAATAAGAAGTGGAACCAGTAAACAGGTGCTGTTTTGTGTTGCTGGGTTATTGCACAGGAATTGAACCTGGCACTGTGAGTCAGAAGTCAGCTGTTCATCAGAGAGATGGCTTGTGGGTAGAAACTGATCCTGAGTCTGTTGGTTTTGGCGTACAGTGCTCTGTAGCGCCTACCAGAGGGGAGAAGCTGGAACAGGTTGTGTTGGGGGTGAGATGGGTCTGCAGTGATGGTTCCTGCCCGTTTCCTGACTCTGGAAGAGTAGAAGTCATGAACGGAGGGCAGGTT